>CM042321.1:12933520-12951020 GCA_023566125.1 Zingel zingel
ATTAGTCAGATATGTTTTCTACGATGTCCCAATACCAAAATGAAGTGTGCTGGAATATTCCCAAAATGCTGTGATCAACATTGTTACTTCACAACAAGTGTTAGGTTTCAATCTCTGGAGTTTGTTTGTTCTCCCCATGTCGCATGGGTTTCCTCTCAGGGCTCCAACAATTCAAAGGCATTAAGAACAGGTGAAAATTACTGACTCACAACCCATGTGTATATCCAGCACAGCATGCAGTGATATACAACGGATGTGTCGTATAATGCAATACATGATATTGAATGTGAGGCACTTTGAGACATGTACAAACAAAGTGTAGCATCACTACCAAAATGTAAAACACATTATATACATATAATAGCTCCTTAATGTTTAAATGTGCTTATATTTGGAAACGTCATTTGCTTGTTTAGCTGCATGTCTGCATCATCCTGTAATAACTCCTATTGGAGCTATTGAGAACTGGAGTCAAAATCGTTGTATGTGCCAACATGCTTGGCCAATAAAGTTGACTTTGAATCCTACTTTCAAATTGATTAAGAGTTACTAAACACATGGATTTACTCACGATAACAACTGAATCTGAGTTTATAATGTTTTCTAATGTTGAAGTGTGTACTGCAGGAAATAATGCCAACATTTCAATCACGAGCAACTGAAAATAAACAAAATACAGGATTTTAAGTTTGTAAGGCAAACTCTTCAATCAGATATGTGTTTAGACCTTTAATTTAAATTGTTAAATACTGGTTGGGTCATTAAGGCACTGAAACCAAGATAGAAGTATCACATGGGTATTACAAATAACACCATCTAATACCAACAATGGGTGACAAAACAGAATGTGATAACCTCACTGTTGCAATACTATATTGTTTGATAAAAGTGACTTAACTCAGTTTCAGTACACATACCAGTGAAGTATAAACACCATCATTAATTATTAGAGATCTAGTTTATAAACATAACATACAAACATATAAAAAATATATCAGAAAATATCTAGAAGGAGCCACACTCAAAATTTCCTCATGATTTCTGATTTTGTACAAATCTTCAACTGATTTCAGGTCATTTTAGATGTATTATGGTAATCTATAATGATCTATTTTAACTGTTTAGAGCTTTGTTTTAAAGTTGACACCACCTAGGTATAGATCAGATGCAGTGCCCGGCGGACTGACACAAGTTTCCCCCTAAATACCCGCTGCGCAGCGGCAAAAACAGCGTGGTGAAAATATTCAACTCTAAAATAAATGTGTCTGTATTGGGCGATTACCGGGCCACGCTTCCTGAGCCCCTCGCGTCACCTGCTCGCCGTGGCATTGACACGTCAGTCTCCCGCAGCTAACGCAATGTGACAGTGTTGAGATTATAATATCTGGCCCGTATTACCGGGCATTAACGCTATTACCGCGCCCCGCCCGCTCAGGTGGGCCACTCCGGGACTAAGAGAGAGTGAGGGAGATCAGGAAATTGAGAGAAGGCATTGTGGGAAAAGAAGGGAGGAGGACGATGAGATAGATGAATGAATTTGAGAAAATGGGAGAAGCAGTTTAGCTCCAGTAAAAGGCCTGTACAGTAGAGAAGAGGCACACACATCTGACAAGCAAATGGGGAAAGATGGGACTTTCTGTCTAATTTTATGCCATCTCAGGAGGATGTTCAAGGAGGAGCTGTGAATTATTGTGATACTGCATGTGGCAAGTAAACCATTTACTGAATAATGGGGCTGAAATCTGCCATCCACATCACCAGAGTATGATTGTTTGTGTGTGAGTTAATGTGCTCTTTATGACAGAAGAGGGGCTGCTGTGTGATATAATAACAAAGAAAAGGGGTAAGAGGGGGCAGCCCAATTGGATAAAGCTATTCTAATAATGAACAGCTGAACAAGCACCATCACTTCACATGATTTAATGTTTACACCACGCCACGCCTGGTTTCATATCGCTTTTCCAGGGCCTTCATTTGTTTCATGCAAAGAAAACACTTCTATTCCAGAGCCTTTGTTGTTTTAATTAGGGAAATTAATAAATAAGAATAAATTAATGTGGCCTCCCTGCCTCCTCCCGTACCCCCCAGTACGGTGGCAGGCACCACTCCCTGCCTCCCTGCTCGCTCGCCTGCATGGGATGTATTTGCGTGCCATAATTAACGGTTAATAAGTAAGTGATTCATTATGATTAGCGTGCGGATTCGCTGTAATGGCCCCTCTCTGTGCTAGCAATCAACCTCACTCTGTTTATCCACACATACGCCTGCTGATCCATCTCTGTCTGTGCTCCACAATCTACATATCCACCACTGTACTCCGTTCCTCTGGTCCTGATGCTGGGCCATTTGTTAGGTTGCTGGTGGAGGCCTCTATCAATCTGAGTGTCATTAGGAGGAAGGGGCCTCATTGTCATCAAAAAGGGGGGATTGTCATGAGATGGAGGATCCCTTATTTTTGGTGATGGCGTATGCATGTAGAAGTGAAAGATTTGTTTATCTGAAAAGGAATTAATAGGTTTGTCAAGTGCAGGGATAAGTTGGTGCAAACAAAGCTTCATGTGTCAAAAGATTACTCGTTATCACTTATCAAATGAAGTCTGTTGATGGGTGCTTAGCACAAACCCCAAGAGTGGAGGAGATTAAGTCATTATTGTTGTAATTTTTGGGGTGGGGAATGCTGCACATGTACTGTGACTCTTGTGATGTGATAGAAACTCATTTAGTTAAAGTCTCTTGGGGGCAGTTTGTTTATTGTTTTGCATTCACTTACACCCCATGAGGGTGGTGTTTAATGCACCAGTGGCAGAGTAATCCAAAGAGCAATGCGTGTGATGACACCAGAGGCCATTTTTTGTCAATGCTGACGGAAAGACTGGAGTGAGAGCTTTTTAGAAAACAAACTGTCCAAGTAAAAATTAGTTTTTAGTTTAGTGAAATCATTCTGTAACAATTAACAGTTTTGACAAAAGACGGGTTAATACAGACTCACAAGTATGTACAATGTACATTTAAATCATTCCTCCTCTCCATACTGGCTGTCAAGATTTCCCTTCCTGGTGCGCCTCCACTGTAAAGGCTGACCACATCTGAAGGCAAGGGTTTATAGCTGTTCCGAACATCCACACTTTAAGGCAGCCATTAGGTGAAACGCCTTCTGTCATATAGGGATTCATAGTGTTGCACTCAATTTGTACATGCAAAAAATAATGGAAATATTGTATGAAGAATGACAAAAGAGAGCTTAAAAGAGAAGTTAAAATCCTGTCTACTTTCTCACACATGGCCAATCACTGTGTGAAGTAGGAGCGATTGTCAGCTTCAGAAAGTTACAGAAATAGGTCGAAACTACTCCCCCAATTCTGATATCAGAAAGAATAGGGAACAAAAAGCAAAGCCCATGACACTTGTTTATGCTCAAGTGACAAAGACTGCTAGCGACTGTAGGAATTATGACTCTTTGTCCTGAGGCAATTAGTGTGACATTGTCAACACTTGTTTGTTTCAAACCATGACCATGATTGTTGCCTCACCCAAGTTGTTCATGTGTCTAAACATAACCAAACTTTAACCGTAAGGGTGCCAAATTACAAAATGCTTTTATTTTTGCAGTGGGGATTTGTAACAATTTTGGACACTGACAAATGATGTTGTCCTGCCAATCAGGCTGTCAGATCAGAAATCCAATTACAAAAGGTGTATGTTGCCATTTAATTTGGATAACCTATCCTTTAATTGGAGATCCCACATAGTAATTTTCAGATCTCACACCCCTTTGTGTACACATACATGCATGCAAACACATACACACAAACATGCACTCACAACCCCTCAGCCAGCTCGTGGGGATCTACCTGAAGATCAAGTCAATAAGCTTTCTCACCAACAACTCCACTTGACAGAAGTCTGCTTAAGCCATTTTCTACCCTGTGAGAAAGGTTTGCACTTTCTCTCGGCTCTCTCTTCCCCCATACCTTCTAGAATGTTCATTGCCCAGAAAATAATTTCTCTAGTCATTTCAGCGCCTTTGTGAACGGCAATCAATTTCTCTTCTCTTCATGATGGTCCCGCGTGTGGGCACAGAAGTTTGACCTTCTCTAAAAGATCTATCAATTTATCCGTCCATCCTGCAACCTATCCATTAATGTTTTCATCTCCCCCTGTTTCTTTTTTTCTTCTTGTCTCTCGCTGCTCTGACTGTTGGGTGGTAAAGTGGCTTTAAGCTTATGTGCTCTTCAAGACCTGTTTGTGCAATTATATCTCAGTCTCAGAGCTGGACCAAAATCAGCCGGGGGAGAAAATGATGGTCATTTTGAGGAGGAGAATATGCACTTGAGACAAAGGGAAGGGAAGCCCATTTTGAGCATGGTGACGGTTGTGAACCCTGGGAGGGGACAGGGTCAGGCTAAGGCTAAATGACATATCACATTACCAGCTAGGGGTCAAACAATTTCTCCGAATCAACTCCCAGCATTTCTGTGGCAGCAGCTCTGTTCAAAGCAAACCTATCGTTTACCTGTCTGTCTCCTTCTGCGTCCATTTGCTGCCCCGTAAAAACATATATAATATATACCGTATATAGATGGGATTTGTTTGGACTTGTTTAGTTATTTGGTCAAAACCATAATTACCAAAAGACCTTACATTTTATTTATTTTTCTGCACCTTTAAAGCTATTTATATCTGTATTCTCCAGGAGGCAAGACTTTTTGGTAGTGACTGACAATGTCGGTGCTGGTAATTTTATTAGTGCAATATATGTGTGGAAGGGCACCAAAAACATTATTACAGTTGATATATAATTAAAACTCCTACAGGCTAAAGATGTGTTCACACTATGCGTGACAACGCAACAGGCTACAAGCCGGTGACATAAAGCTACAAACTGACGCCCAACACTTGCTGTGTGATGGGCGTGACGAGCTACAAATCAAAGTTGAGCTGTCCTCAACATTTTTCAGCGCTCCAATGATGCTGTGAAGTGTCAACCAATTCTGTTTTTAAAACACACATGGCTAGCTGTGGTACTATTTTATTTAGCGAAGTTAGCTGGCACTCTGCTAGCTTTCAGTGCATTGTGATGCACACGGGGATGGAATAGGGCGGCGTATTGTGAAACGAAACAAGCGCTTGAGCAACACTTCAACGGGGACTCTGGGACAATATAGCTGGCCACGCTTGGCTGTTTTGTAGCTTTTGACACTTGTAGTGTGAACATAGCATTACAGACAGTGAACCAGCTGGGGGGCCGACATTGTTAGTTGTTGTTTAGGCCAATTTGTGATTTAAGCATGCTGCATGTTACTCCATGTTGAAATTCGCATCATGGCTTAACATGCAGAGCGCTGAGGTCACAGGCTATACGTTGCTGTGAGTTTTGACAGTTAGGTCATTTGCCATCACCACAACTGGACCAATTAAAGAAAGACTGCTAATGTTAGCTAGACCCCCTGATTTTGGATTATAACTCAGCAGATTTGAAATAATGTCTAGTGGAATGTTGTGCTACCATTAGAAAGCTGGGCCTATAAGCTACCTCTTTCTGAGTGGAATACTAACTTAACAGCACAATGGGTCCTCACAAATGTTGAAAAAGTTGTATCGTAAATTGCTAATGGTTGACAGCCTATGCTATGTAGGCTTGTTAAAAAAACAGGGTAAAAAACATTTTATCAACACTCATAGTCGGTATGACATTTTCTAGTCACTAGCGCTATGGAAGTTGACATCTTTTAGTAAACCCGGTAACACTTTACTTGAACGTATCTACATAAGAGTGACATGACACAGTCATGACACATGAACTCTAACTCTAACTCTAACCATAACTTGTCATGACAAAAACCGAATGACACTTACTAAAAGAAGCATTATGTCATAAACGTTTATGACTTGTTTATAATGTTTATGACACAATCATGACAGTGTCATGTCACTCTTATGTAGATACCTTCAAGTAAAGTGTAACCGTAAACCCCCCTCTTAGATGTCAGTGAAACACTGCCACATGAAATGCCCACCTAGAGGCTCAAAGCTTAGACACTGATACCACAGATATGTCCAAAAACTGTTTTACCCTCTGTTGAAAAATATGCACAATAGCTTCAGTATCATTATAATTATATATTATATAACAATGCATATAATAATTATAATTTTTCTTCTAGTGGAAAACACAAGAAAACTAATTTCAGTTTAACAGTAAAATCAGAAGACCAAGCTCTTTCATCCAGGACTTTGATCATTTCAGCTTTCAGTTAGGTTTGGAGAATATTAAAATCAATCATTATTATGGTTGTATCTCATGACAATATTAGAAATGACTACATTTGTTTTCTCTGGCTAAGGACATACTACCGCCAAGAAATACTGATTTATCAGTAGATGCACGTCATCTGTGAGCACATAATGATGTAGTCTAAAAGGGTGCGCATTGCTTTCTGTGTCAGTACAATTGGGAGAGAGCTGACAACATAAGGCGGTTCCAGGCTCCCTGAGAGGGGTCATGACCCCAGGAAGTAAATTCAGGTTAGGAAATAGTGACAACTGCCTCCTCTCTTCCTGTCTGGATCATAAAGCCAGACAACAAGGACAGATACATGATTTAGACCTGCATCAAATAAGTGTTTTATGCTGAATCTGTGTGAGGTTCAAAAGAGAGAAAATTGTAGCAATTGTTAAAGTGTTCCTCTCTTTATAATACCAACATAATCCTTTTAAACTAATGCGGCTTAATCTTTGCTTTTTGTCTCTTGTCAGCTAAAGAGAAGTTTGGCTCTACAGAGCTCTCTATGGGCCTATTCTCCTGTATCCTCTCCATCTCACTGATCCCTTTCTTTCTCTTCCTCTCCCCCCACCAACCCTTTTCTCCTCTTCACCTACCCAGAGCCTTTCCATTCTCATCTCTCCCTCACTCGTTTTCTCTTTCCCTCATTCACACTCCTCTCTCTGTCCCTTTCAATCTCTCTCCTCCTCTGGCTCCCTCTCTCTAGCTCACAGGACAGTATTATATATTCCAGTCTCATGCTTTGCATGATTTGGGCAATAGATGAAGCCATATCCCTCTCTCCTCTTCGGGCTCTCCCCTCCCTCTCTCTCTCGCCTTGTTGTTTAATGTTTCAATTTGGAGGAAGCAAACATTCAATCAGACAGATTAACTGTTTAATGCATGTCATCAGTCAAACTGTCTACGAGAGGGGGGCCCCTCGGCCTGGTGCTGCCTCCCCCCCCCCTAACTGCCGCTACGTCCTTCTCACTCCCCTGCTCTCCACGCGCACACTGTCTACTCTCATATAGATGGGCCCATCCAGGCTTGAGCCCAGACGCAGAGGCGTCTGTGCACACACACATACATGTGCACAGAAGTATAAAAAAACACATATATTTACTCATGCACACCCACACACATCCACAAACACAGACATATTCATGAAAACGTACACTGGCAAGCACATATGCGTGAGTGGACACACTCATATGCACGATCATATACTTCGACAACCATATGAATAAAAAGCCTCATGCTGACATCCATATAAATATAGTTTAAACGAAGCAGAGAATGCATTGGGACACCTGCAACCAAAATAGAAAATGTGTTTGTGCGTGTTTCTAAGGTACGGGTATTACACGAGACATTCCATGTAATTCCAATGCCACATGTACTGATGTGCTAAAGGACGCATCCACTGATTCACTTACAATTGTGAAACTGCTTTACACAATTAAGTCATGCTCTCTTAACAGATAACACACATGCTCACACACACATTCCTCTTTCTTTCACCCTGACACACACACACACACACACACACACACACACACACACACACACACACACACACACACACACACACACACACACACATCCCACAGGCCAGTGGATAGGGAAATCAAAGTGACACGGAGGTAGAGCAAGGGAGAGTGAGAGATTAGAGGAAATGAAAAGAGTAAAGAGGAAAGAGGGAACGGGAGGCTGAGCGTGCCACAGATGGAGTAGACTGTAAAATAGGGAGTGACGCTCAGACTGAGTTTATAAAAATGATACTGTATGAATTCTGGATGAGGATGTACAGAATGACATCTATGAAGACAGCCTGAAACAGGATTGGGGTGGGTTCAACTTCTTCTTATTGTTTACCTGAGTGTACACTGTGAATATTCAATACATCTATCTTTATCAATAAGTATGAACAACATGTACAGTATAAAGCTATCAGCACATTATAGTAAATCTGTTGTCATGCTCTTTGGCTTTTGGCTTGGACACGTACACCTCAAAAACAGTCAACCACGAATGTCAGCTCCCACACAAATCCCTACTGCCTGACAAAATGTTCTGCAAATGTCTAACTTTTCCCGACGGTTCCCTTTTGTACATTTTGAAGAGATCATAAGAAGTTAATTTGTAGACTAATTAACATGATGATACACATAACTAAAGTATCAATAGTTGCTAATGCTTGAACATGAGCTTGACCCATTGGTTATAATTTAAATATAAGATACAAAGCTCATCAAGGGTTCTCGTCATTCATGTGAAACTTGCTTTATATCATAGTTAAGGGACCGAAAGCAACCTAAATGCAAACCTTAGAAATACAAGAGATGTACAGTAAATTAGTCCATTTAAAAGATCAATGAAAGATATAATCATGAATAACTTGACACAACACGGTTCTGATTATCATGATTTGATAAGTAACAATAATTAAGATATATATCAAAATATATATGATGATGTTGGTCCTTATACAAGATATATTAATTACAGTTGTATTTATTTTAACTCTGTTTTGTGTTATATTTATTCATGTTTTATGTTCTTACTTGACTGCTTTGTTTACCTTCTCTACAAAAGCTGCCTTACTCTTCTTCTCTTATTATTACAGACATATGCCAGACATACCTGCTGTTATTGTGGCGTACTACTGTCCTATGATGTAATGTTTGTGACTGTATTGATTTTGTCATTTTATTGGTTTTAAAAACATCTTGCCAAAAGACTGCGATGGAAATGTAGCTGGCTGCCTAACACTGGCACATTTGTAAGAAATGTTGATTAATGTCCAAGTCAACGCTTTACATGCACCAGTGATGTAGACAGAGTTAAGTGAGATAGCAAGATCTCATCGCAAAGTTTTATGAAGTTTCATTTGTTTAACTTGTGCAGCGCATAACAGCTCCTGCACGGTATATCCTTGAATAAAAAGATGCAATTTAAAACTTTTTGTCTCAACTTGTAATAGAGATGAGGTAACATTGTAATTTCTGTGGCAAAACAGAACCCTTGTAGAAATGTCCTATGCTTATAGTGAGAAGTTAACACAGTTACAATTAGCTTATGTGCCAATGTCTAATTCTTGGCGTTTTTCTCAAAGTTTATTCAAGTAAAAGAAAAGGTAGACACAATGATTGGTAAAAATAAAGAAGTGTATGTGAAGGCGGAATTCTGGGAAAGCTAATGGTGGTGTTACACTGTTTATGAGCTCATACACCACAAAGTTTCACATGCCAAAAACCAAGGAGGCTCTTCTATAGTGTAACAACCGTAAATGGTTGCTGTCCAGCTGCTGCACACACCATCTCTCTTCATCATTGTCTTCTCCATTCTTCTTTGTTTTACTCTCCCTCTCATTCATTTTTATTTTATCTCCCGGTGCTGTGGAGCATCTCGTGTATCTCCCTCTCTCCCCCACTCTCTGACCACAGCGCAGAGGGTGGCCAAACCTGGTAAGTATTGACAGGGAGCTCCAGTGACACGGAGAGAGCCAGTCAATGCCCAGACACCCAGGGCAGGGGTCAATGACAAAAGGTAGGCCGCCTGGAAAGAGGGAGATCGGGAGGGAGGGACAGAGAAGGCAGTTGATAGATGGTGAGGCACAGGAGATATGCGGCGAGATAGTATAACTTTGAGGCAAGATAAATACAAGGTGAAAAAAGAAGAAGCACAGAGGCACATGGCAGAGAGAAGAACAAAGAGAAATGAAGATGAGAGACTTCTATTCATTTCTATATTTCAAAGACGGCATCTGACTGACCAAACAAAACAATATTTAATGACGGTTTGGTTGCAAAGTTAAAGGTATTCAGCTAAAGATAATGTTAATAGCCATGGGTCAAACTAATGTGAATAGTGGTTGAAATGTTAAAAAATAGTAATTGTAGATAATCAGATCAATCCTTATAGGGGCGACGGGAAACTGGAAAAGGCCACATGGAAGTTCAAGACGAACTGAGACGCAGGGAATGAGTAAGATTGACAGGAAACGTTCCTCTGAGGCCACGGATGGGACAAGTGAGATAGGATGCTAGACTAGGATTAAGAGCTATACCAACACACACACAGCGTGTTTATGTATTGACACAGAGAGAGTGTCAGTATATATTGAACGGCGGGCGGTAAGTGAGCCCTCCTCTCCCGCCCATCCCCAGCTCCATCGCTCCTTCTCTCTATCGGATATCAGTCCCTTCTCTAATCATTTCCTTCCTTTTGGCCCTCTCTTCTTTCTAATGCAATTATGCCTCCTTCCCTTTCTCTTTTCCTCTCTATCCCTCCATTTCTACTACTTCCATCCTTCTCTGGGGTACTTTTCTGTTTTACTTTGTAAGATCTTTTGTCCCCCCCCCCACCCTTTTTCGTTATCTCTCCAGTCATGTTCTGGCTAACAACACTGTGTCCACCATTGTCAGTTGTACTTATTGTTTCTCCTTGTTTGCTCTTACCTGGCTCTCTCCTTTGTTTTGATCCTCAGTGATCAGTCTCCCGTAGCCTCGGTGTGTGACAATAGGTTCTCATTAATCAATATCACTCTCCAAATGTGATAACATTCTTCTTCGAGCCTCTGCAATATGGCAAAGAGAAACATACATATTACTTGTGAACAAATGCAGGGGTTGGAACAAAATAACCACCACTTCATCATCAAAGCATTTGCAGTGAAAAGGTTGGTTGTATGAAGTTGCCTGGCCATTAGAAGTATTTGTCAATGCCGTATAATTGTATATGTCCATATATTTGTGCAGATGGCTTTTTCTCTAGAGTGATTAAATACTTTTGCAGATGTGTTGACTGATACACTTGCAAATGTTTCCACAAATAACTTATTATAATAGTAAGCTCTGCTAGTTGCCTCATGTTACTTTAAAACTCACAGATCTAAGCGCTAATTGCCAGACCTGTTTATAGCTGACGATTGCTGCTAATTGGCATTGTATGTAACATGATACACCTTTGTAGTAGTGTTTGTATTTGTGATCAAGTTAGCAAGATTAAGTCCTGTTCCATAATTCATTTACATTATTTTGTCTGAACCCTGTGGTTTGTAAGCACAACGAAAAGAAAAAAAGCATCCTTTATACTTAAACCACAGCTGTTGAAATTATTTCTCTATCTTTCAAATTCAATTCAATTCAATTTTATTTATAGTATCAAATCATAACAAGAGTTATCTCGAGACACTTTACAGATAGATTAGATCTAGACCACACTCTATAATTTACAAAGCCCAACAATTCCAATAATTCCCCCAAGAATGATCAGACTGTGTATGAAAAACTTTCCTCAGCTTCAGGCTATTATCCTGTTAACAATTTCCACTCATTACGAAGTGTCTGCAGATGACTTTGGTCTTAGGGATGCATCTTCTCACCTATGCAGGGGTGGGAGAAAATATGCCCCCTAAAGAGGGAGCAAGTGGAGATCTCATCATACAGTATTTTTGGATCGGACCCAAATTCACAAAAAGTGTCACACTGCTAATGATAATGCTCTTCAAACCATAGTGCATTACGAGGATTTCATCTGATTTAAATTATATTACAAGAACTGATAGAGTAGAAAGATCATATCCTCTCCACAGTGCAGTATTACAGTCTTTGCTGCAGATGCCCAGGGCACTTATTATCAGAGAGGTGGAGATTGGTTTGTCTCTCTGCCAGTTTACCTTGACACTAACCTTCTTCATTCCGTCTCTCTCTCTCACACGCACGCACGGGCACACGCACACACACACACACACACAATTGCCTTAACACATGTTATGTGTTTGCGTGGACCAGCACTAACTACCATTAATAGTGGTTTGAACAGGTATAGTGAACTGTACCACAACCAGTTTCCCAGTCACTTCATCAGTTATATATATTTACAAAGTACACTTAATATCTCCTGTTAGGTATGACACGACAGATAGGAATTCGAGCAAGAGCGGGGAGGGCGATATTTCACAACAAGCTCACTGGCAGA
Organism: Zingel zingel; assembly: GCA_023566125.1. NCBI lineage: Eukaryota > Metazoa > Chordata > Actinopteri > Perciformes > Percidae > Zingel > Zingel zingel. The sequence continues at coordinate 12,945,765 of CM042321.1, forward strand.
CAACCACCTTTCCTCGCAAATTTGTGAGCCTCGCTTCCTGCATGCCCCGCGCGCGGTGCTCTGCCGGAAACAGATGGTTCCCGGAATGTCCTCGAGCAGAGTTCTGAAGAGCTGCTAGTAGCCCGAGAGGCGCGTGAAGCAGGGAGGGGCGCGCGTTGTCTCTCCGACAAACTTAACTTCATCTGATTATCTCTGTAGCTCTCTGTCTTCCAGCTCGATTTGGATGCTTAATAATAGTTATATATTATTATATTAATATAATTACACTGTCAAGCAGTGGTGCTCTTCAGCAGCAGCTTCATTTTAGTGTTGTTTTACTCACTCCACGTTATCACAATGAAAAAAAGTACCACAGCAAAACCTAATTATGATGATTTTGATGAGAGGTTTTGCTTTCTTATATAATCTGTATGGCTTGTCACTAAATCCCCTGAGACTTGATAGCAAACTTGTCACATGGGAATATGTGCTTATTTGGGGGGTTGTTGATATGACAAAGCTTGGGAAGCCCCGAGCTGAACGACATAGTTGCTCGTGACCCCGTAAGGATAAATTGTGGTTTTCGGGTCGCTCGGTTGGATGGGCGTTCATACGTATTTTTATTTACGTATCTAAAACTGCCGAAATAATTGATAAATAAATAAATTGGGCTTGGGGAGGCCTACAAAGTAATTAAAAGAGAGCTTGGTTGGCTTTCCTTTGGCTGAAACAGAGAGTGCCGATCGGGATGTTTTCAGCACCTTGGAAGGCGAACAGACGTCCCGAGAGTGTGGCCGTGGTGCTGTGGGGCCAGCAAATTCAGCACCCTGGACAGCGAAGCGAAAACACCATAGGACATTGCTCAGGGACATACTAGACCACATCCAAGCTTGTGATGATTTTGTGTGTGATGCAAATACAACTTACAGTTAAAAGGACAGATGAAGGGAGTATATACACAATAGTACCAGTATAATACAATGGAATCTAGTTAATTTGTGAAATTAATACTGTGTCAAAAATGTTTTGACCTGTCTTTTTTGCATACAAACAGTTTTTGGGGAGGTGTATATATTATTATATATTAACCAAATAAAGTAGTAAATTAGCTCCACCAGCAAAAAATGAAATGTTGCTTATGTTATTGTATCAGAAATAGTAGTAATCCACTAATGTAGTAAAATAAAAAAAACTTATAGATGATGAGTACTTCTTCTTAAAACTCAAAGTAGCTACATTAAGCTTAGTACTTTTGTACTAAGCTTAATACTTTTGTACTACTTAAGTAGAGTATTTTAAAAACGTGGTATTGCAACTTTTACTAAAGGGTCTCAGTACTTCTTCCACCATTGCATACACATTCCCCAAAATATTTTTGCGTAATATGGCCGAGGGACCCAGCCCTAAAAGTAGTCTACAATTGAATTCAAAATCTTGGTCAAAAGCGAAAAACAAACAACAACTAAGACACCCTGGTCATTACTCGAGCACCCATTAATGGAGTAAAAGCATCCTTTCCGATTAGCCTGCTGTAATCCGCAGCTCATCCCCGTTTTACGCCCCACTTGTCCTACAGCCGATACTTTGATCCAGACTTGGCGGAACCTGACGATCCGGCCCTTTGTTATAGAGCTCGCCGGGGCTAATCTCACTGACCCGGCGCAACCTTGACCACCCACTCCCCCGGCCTTGGCTTGGTTCATCGCCGCCCCGGACACACAAGCTTCCCGGGAGAGAGAGAGAGAGAGCCCTCTTGATCGTTTCATCAAACATGTCCCCGCTGCGAGAGCATGTGCGCACCGCCGACCTCCCACTCGTCCCAGCAGCGGGGATAAAGGGGGAAGTCGATGCAACAGCGCCAACACAGTCAATGATCCATAAACAGGAGCCAATAGGCGAATGGGTAATGAGGGAGTTCATTTGAACTTTATGTAAACAATAAGGAGCAATACTTGGCTTGCTGGAAGACGGGGCAGATATGAAGGTTGTAACCTAGATGGACAGCTAAAGCGTGAAATTAACTGATCTGAAGTCTGCTTCGTTAGAGATACAGAGATTAGCATTATGCTGTTGCCTCATTTGCTTATGAATGTAAAACTGCATATATGAACAATCATCCAATTTCAAAACAGATGCTTTAACTCTGAGTCCAAAGCAATGGTCAATACACACAAACACTTAAACTCAAACAGAGAGAGAAAATGAGGAGGAGAGAAGCACCTTTCACCGCCCCCCTCCTTCCCCTCTATCTCTCGTTTTCACCCTCCCTCCCCCCCCCCCCACACACACACACACACTCCCCCAAACACCCCGCCCCCTTCTCTCTCTTTCTCTCTGGAAAAAACGGCAAGGAGGCGCGACTCGCAGGGCCGCACATAGCTGATCAATATTCGATTTAGTTGCTAATTTAGGGCCTTTCTATAGCTGTCATCCCGTGATGTATGAGTCCTAACCCGAGGTCGCCGCAGAAAAGAAGAAGAAGAAAAAAAATAAGAAAAAAAATCAAACACCAGTCAACTTTTCACTTAACAATAGAGCGACTTGAATATTATTTATGGGCGAAAGACCCACTTTATGGGTGAATTGCTCCTATCGCTGGTGGGATGATGAAGCGCCTTGTAAGTACATGCCACACAGGCTCTGACACCGGCGTAAACAGACATACAGGCAGGGGAGAAACATGTACACACACGGGGAAGCATGCTGCTTTTAAAATAGGCGCAAAGCCGTGCAAAGAGGGGAAATATTCATATCAACAGACGTCAATATCTCGGTCTCTAGAGTTCACAATGCAATTTGAACGCACATATTTGATTAATGGCGTTTGTGTGATAAATAGACCCCCCCCCCCCCCCCCCCCCCTCCACCCCCACACCCTTGTGCACACGCTCACACGCACGAGCTACGGACTCGCACGTGCACACAGACAAGTTTGGAATGACACAAAAGATATCCTATTTGTCATGCGGACTAATATGTATTATGGACCTAATTGTTTTTGCACATTGCTTTACGCTCACACACATGCGGGCACCTATCAAATCTGAATGTGGCTGTTTTATTTTGCCACTTAATGCCTTCCGATCGATCACTGTTCTAAGGATGTTATCAATAATTTGAAAGCTTGATTAACTTCAACGTTTCTATAGCAGCTCTACTACGTTTATCCTCCCTAGAATTTTTAATTAACGCTTGCTTAATTAGTTCGAGATCATTTGGGAGTGAGACACTTTATTTTAGGGGAAGGGGGGAGGAAATTAACATAAAAATCTCTGCTGATAAATTGATATATTATCAGGAAAGAAATGTTGTAGGAATTTCTAGGCGGAACGAGTCATAAACAGACATCCATCAAAATAAGACAGCTTGAGACAATGTATAATTATTTGCAAGTATTTTTTAATTATTTAATGACTCTACTATTCTAATTTCTCCAAATAATGAGTGTGTAAATTCTGTCTGCCTGAATCATTCATCGACAAAGACACCGATTTATAATATGCAGCATAAACAGCAAACCAATTTCCTCAGGTGACAAAGTATTTTAAGGAGCAGTCAGCCTGGTATCTATACATACATTGCATGCATTGTAGTCTCGAACCTGCTCAAACCAGTATCATCCTGCTTAATTAAATTGTGAGTTGTTGTAACTTTTTGAAAAAAAGGGTACTTCTGTACAAATGTAGATCTTTGCCAAAAATGGGCAATCCACTGAAATTGTTAAGAGACATTTCTGTACATTTGTGTGGCAAACGATCCTTAAATGCAAGTAGTAGGCTGCCATGTAAACCATTGAATGAATGAAAGGCATTTTAATTAGAGTGATTAGTTAAGGAATCAATGAGCTGGCACTAGCAGAGCTCACAGGGAGACCTGAGATCGGCTAATGGAGCATTAGAATACTAAAGTAAGCTTTTACACCACTGCTTTGACTAGACACTTCTTTTGTTATTGGCTGGTTTTGGCAACTGTAACCTTCACATTCTGGAAGTTAGGGATGTTGTAAAAAGTCATTCAAGTGTTCTACAAAACTAGCAATACATATTGTCAATAATGGATGAAATCCTGTATTCTTTTGCAATTCCTTTCTCGAACGTATTTGACTAACAGATCATGTTGCCGGCTGTTTATAGGAGCTTGATGTGTGATTCTCACTGAATTCTGAATTTTTTACGCAGGCCATACATCACAGATCCACTGTGTTTAGGAGTCTCTTTGCATATAAACTAGGATATGGGGAGTGGGAGTGTGTGTGTATTGGCTGCTGCCAGCTGCCATGCAGCCTCCAGGTTGTTTGGTGAAAGTGTGATTTCCCCAGACCCTGCTCTCCAAGGACGCCTGGCTCCCCCTGCCATCTCCCCAGAACCCCAACGGTTAAACGGACAGGTCATTGATGTGCGCGTGCACACACACACACACACACACACACACACACACACACACACACACACACACACACACACACACACACACACACACACACACACACACACAGCCTTTCAATCTGCTCTCCCTAGATGGGCCCCCATTGCCATATAAAGGCCACATTTCCCTGGTCATTACTGACAAGTCACAGAGAATCTCTCACCTCACTGTATACACGATAATCAGATCAAACCTGGAATTACCGTGATTGAAATATTGCAGGAGGCGAGTCATAAGGAAACAACCTTGTGAATAATAGCCTACACTACCAATGAGAGTTGTAATTGTAAATCTGATTCTACCCCTCAACCACATGCTGTAATGAGCAACCAGCATTGTTTAAATGAGTCAAACGAAATTGGTGCCGATTTACCAAGCATGAATGACAGCTCATATGAAGATGTGTGCTGGGAATGAGATATGATGGGGGTCTGAGAATGTGTGTGCACATTTTGGTTGTGTGTGTCTGTATGTGCGATGGTGGCAGCCCTTGAATGGGGTGTTTAACAGTGGTATTAATAATCTCCATGATCTATGAGCTCGTCTGGTGTCACTCAGCCATTAGAGAGACAGTCTCTCTGTGTTCTCCACACCTCGTTTCCTCCCCCTCGCCCGTGTCGGCCCCCCAAAATAATTGTGTCTTAATGGGTGAGAAAGAGGGTTAGGAGGGGTGGGAATGAGGGGGAGTAGAGCATGAGGAGGGAGGATAGAAGAATTATCGGGGAGATGGGTCACTGTTAACAGAGGAGATGATTAGCTGTGATGACTGACCCTTCCTGGTCACACAGACAGTGGAGGAGATACTATGTGGCCATAATTAGGGGACAAACACTGAGCAGGTGTGGGAAGAAA
>CM042321.1:12953520-12976020 GCA_023566125.1 Zingel zingel
TAGGTTAGAAAAGAAAGAAAGTAAAAGATCACATGACAACACCACGACAGCCCCACAATGTGTAGATCCTGAAGAATGGACTTGGAAAACATGAGTGAAGAAGAATTGGACATGCCTACATGGGAAAAGTGGGGTAAATTAGGGGCATCGGGGTATTGAGGGGGTGAAAAATAATAGGGGGGAAAAGTAGCAAAAAAAGAAATGAAAAGAGGCAAAAAGCACAATGACAAATTGGTCGAGTGTGTCGCGAATTCCCTTTTAGATTTAAAGCCGCGTGTAGCCTATCGTCATATCTTTCCAGAGTAATTTATTTTCTCATTTCTCTCTCTCTCTCTCTCTCTCTCTCTCTCTCCCTCTGTCTCTCTCTTTCTATCTCCCCACTAGCCCCCTCTCTCTCTCTCTCTCTCTCTCTCTCTCTCTCTCTCTCTCTCTCTCTCTCTCTCTCTCTCTCTCTCTCTCTCTCTCTCTCTCTCTCTCTCTCTCTCTCTCTCTCTCTCTCTCTCTCTCTCTCTCTCTCTCTGTGAATTTATCTGGTAGTCACATGGACAGAGAAGCAGGGAAAAAGTCAATAAAAGTCTCTGGCGACAACTGTTTCCCCCATCAGTCTCTTGTCTTCTTCTTGCATTATCTCTCCTGCTTTGCTTTCTATTTGTTTATTCGCTGAAGCTGATTTGCTCCTCCCTATTTCCTCCTCCACCACCTGTGTTTCCTGTTTCAGAACCTCTCATATCATAGGACTACAAGCTATACCTACTCCTCTCCAGAGAGGCCTATCGATTTTATTCTCCCACTAACAGCAAGCTCCACGCTTTGAAATTACTAAATCAGGAAGCTGTAGGATCTATCTCTTGTATCCACCTCAGAAATGCTTCAATAAGTGTCAGAAAGTTTTCAGAGGCTTACAAGTTGGAGATGAAGGCCGGCAAATTTTGGCCCGGAGACATGAAGGCACTTGTAGATTGCACAAATCAACAAAAAAATGAAATTTGACTCAATTAAGTTTTATTACACTCTGCCAAATCTATAAGTCCATCTGCAGCCCTAACAGGCACACAGATCATACAACACATGAATACTCAGGAAGATCTGACTGAGGAACAAATCCTGAAACCGGGTCTCCACTCAGCACAACCAGTTTCCTCTCCAATTCAAAACCACACACGATATACTGTAACCCTCACAATCTAGAGCTGGGCAGATACTGTCCTGAATGTACTATAATACTATATATAAAAAAACATGGTGATTCTTAGCGATATTTTGATATTTGACAATATTATTCTCGCTCAGATAGTCTTAATATTTCAGAAAATTGTATCTACAACCTTTAACACCACAAAAGTCAACATTTATACTCTCAAGTATATTACAATATTACAATGACCAAAATACTAATTGAAATACTTTCATACAGTGGTGGGAGACATATTCAGATCCTTTAGGAAAAGAAGCACAAGTGAAAAGTCTTGCATTCAAACTTACACTTGAGTAAAAGTGCATTATGTACTCAAAAGTATTAAAAGTAAAAGTGCTCATTATGCAGGGAGAAAGGCTCCCGACATTGCTTTTTTCTTATACCAATCTGTTTGTTGTATGCTCATACAAATGCGGTAACTGATAATCCTCTTGAAATTGCAAAAGTGTGAGGACAATTAAATGCCAACTTTTTAGATTGACCAGTTTATTTAAGTAACATCAATGTTTAGAAAAAATTCACTGCTCATATATCACAAAATGATTAAATATATTTAGTAATTGTGTGCAAGAATACATCAAATTTTTCAAATATGTGGGCTTATTAACATCACACCTCTCCTTCTCACCTTGACAAGCATGTATACTCTACATAACACATTAGATCAACTTTAGAAAAACATACTTTAAAAGGTCCCATGGCATGAAAATTTCACTTTATGAGGTTTTTTAACATTAATATGAGTTCCCCCAGCCTGCCTATGGTCCCCCAGTTGCTAGAAATGTTGATAGGTGTAAACCAAGCCCTGGGTATCCTGCTCTGCCTTTGAGAAAATGAAAGCTCAGATGGGCCGATCTGGAATCTGCTCCTTATGAGGTCATAAGGAGCAAGGTTACCTCCCCTTTCTCTGCATTGCCCGCCCAGAGAATTTGGCCCACCCATGAGAGAGACAGAGAGAGACATCATGGCTTGCAAACAAGCAAAGTGGCAGTTGGTCAAGGCCACACCCTCCACCTTGCCCCCCCTCTCCTCCTCAACAGCATTTAAAGCTACAGACGCAGAAATGGCATATACTAAGGAAAGCAAATTGTGGGACTGGCGCTAGTGGCTGTAATTCTGACCAATTCTCATGACCAATTCTTGTTTGTGTTAAAAAATACTAGCAGATATATAGTTACTTTTTTTTAACTCTTAAATATCAATATCAACCTCAAAAATCCAGTGTCAGTCAGGCTACATATTTATTGTATAACAATGCATCATATACTCAAATAGGTTTTTAAAGTCTTAAAGCCCTCATTACTATATGGCAAATACATTAAGTGGAGTTAAAAGTACAATATTTGCTCTGAAATGTACTAAAGTAGAACTCTATAGTAGAAAGAAATTAGTAAAAAATTAAAGTACAAATAGATTAGACTTAACTACATATTTCCATACACATATGTGTGCCAACAATGACAACACTATGAACAGCAGCTTCAAAGACATGCTACTGAAGGGGTTGTTACAATTGAAGGGTCTCTGGGTATCCTTGGGGGGTTCTCACTTCCACAGCAAACAGGACTGATGGCCGACCCACCCGGCAATATGAGTTATTCACTCAGCCCCTCCAATATCAGTGTCTCTATTTCAGTTGCCACATCTGTTATTGTCTGATTCTTAAGAAAAAAGTGGCTGAGCAGAGGATAATGAAATCAAAGCCCAACACACACAGTCAACAAGCCCCTGGTAAGAAACACACTGTGTCAATATTAATCTCCCTGACAGAAAGTCGAAATATGGCATCTGTCACACATCATCTTCCCTCTCTCCTGTCTTTCTTCAGAGTGGAAAAGGATGGAGAGGAGGTGGTTTTGGTGGGAGTGAAGAGGGGGAAGTTGTTGGAAATTGAGCACATGGACCGGAAAGGGCAAAGGACTCTGGGATTTTCAAGAAATTGTTTGTTGTTGTTTTTGTCTCCTTGCATTTGGTATTGCATGCATTTGGAACATTTAGGCCTTCAGTAAAATAAACGTTATAGTCAAGGACAGTTGTAAGTGATGGCTAGGGATGTCCCGATCAGGTTTTTTTGCCCTTGAGTCCGAGTCATTTGATTTTGAGTATCTACTGATACCGAGTCCCAATCCGATACTTCTATAATATATAAAAAAAGAATAAAGAAGAGCGAAAAAACTGATCCAGGATGTTCTTTATTTTTTATTTAATTCACCTTATTTTAACATTCAACAACTCTGTTAACAAACAGAGCACTTCTGTGAGGTCGCTTGAACAATCAAGTAATAACAGAAATTCTTCACTTTTGGACTTTAGTGCAACAGTAAATATAAAAAAAGTCTAATATAAAACAAATAGCACCTCAACTTAAAATACCCGGCAGGCATGTAAACAAATAAAAAAAATGAAAGTGCCACAGTGTTTGCAAAGCCAGTAATGTGCTTTTAGGAACTGCACTCCTGACTCTTACTGTCCGCAGACATACTCGCGCTTTCCGCTTCAAGCTGCTTCCGTGTTCTACTTTGCCGGCATTTAACCAATAGTGTCTCTACAACAAAGTGATGTCATGCCGGACGCGTTGCTGTTTCTGTGTGGAGTCAAAAGGGTCTAACTCTGTGCCACCGCATAACTGTAGATGTGTTTAAAAATAATGAGAATATATATACATATATATCAGAGTCCTGATCGGGAGGTAACATCCGATTCCGATCGAGTCTGAAACCACGTGATCGGGCCCGATTTCCGATCACGTGATCGGATCTGGACATCCCTAGTGATGGCATGTCAGGGGAACTTCTAACAAAACAAAGTACTTGACAGGGCGACACTGGACACAAGTAGCAACCGTTTTCATTAGTGTTTAAGCAGATATCAGAGAACTGGAATAACAGTAAGTATGTAATAGCTCAAAAAACATAAGTTGCAGGTTTTTACGTCCATCTTTGTGACCGATCTCTTCGACTAAGACTCAGAAAAGCTATATTGATTTGCTTGCCACTGGGGTGAGTCAATAATCAATACACAGTAACTACTGTATGTCTCTCAATAATCAAATACATCTTGTGCATTGCCATCGGCTGCAGCTTCAGTTTTGATACTAAAAAAATCAGGCATTTTATTTTTGGACATCTGTAAAACATGAAAACTATCGATACAACATTAATGATTTATTTAATTGCAAAGCATATGTATGCATTTTCTTTATTGTCAGATATCTGGTGCATTTGTTTCACATAGGTTTTGAAATTTCTCTAGTATAACTGTACAGTGTTTTGTTAATACTGACATTTTTAAATGCACACAATTCAAGGATAGGTCTGGTGATATTCTATATTCTTATTATCAACAAATCCCATGAAAAGACTAAAACCAACAATAAATGAACAGTTATTCCATGTGCAGCCAAAGCCTGGTATAGTTTGTTCCTCAGTGCCATAGAACTCAATTCTTGTACACAACTATTAAAGAAAAATAGTGAGCCACACCGTTGCACTGGGTAACATGTTCCTTTATTACAATGGACATGGGCACTGTAAGTTATTTTTAACCAATCTCACATGCCCCAACTTGGTGTCCTGAATACTCACTAGAGCACCAAATTCATCGCTGAAAATAGTGTACTTGAGTTTGAGTATTGTTTGCTAATAATTACAAATGTAATCTTTAGTAAGAATGAATGGGCTCTTCGTCATTGTGTTGGGCTCTCAGCCTGAAGGTTTTTTTTAGAGGCTAGCACATTGGTGGTTTTAGTCTTTTCATGGGTTCTTGAATAACTAACATAGTAATTGATGCTAATTTAAGTTTAGAAAGCAAATACATTTTCTCACCTCATGCCTAACTGGAACTTAAACTCTGATGTGAACAAGTGAGTTTGAAGTAATGATACATAACCTCCAGATCCAAACACATATCCTATAGTGCATATTCAGGGGTCAAAATGTGAAAAGCAACAAGTCAAAGTGAGACCTTCCTGACTGTAGGGCAGCAAAACTAATATTGCTCTCATAACAAGATGCTTAAGGGCCGTGATCACGACATAAGATCTCTTGGTGATGAGATAAAAAAAATGTCCTCCGACATTTTATCAGTTTTCCCATGCCTGAGGTTTCTCCTTCCCATGCACATCTGCTATCCTTTATTTATCCTTCAATCATCCAGGACTCTCTTCCCCTTTTTCAGCCTGTTATCGCTTTCTCCTACTCAATTCACCCAGAACACTTTCCTTTCTTTCATCCGCTTTCCATCTGCTTCCTATTCCTCCCACCTCTCTTCTTCCTACTCTTCCTCTCTCCTTCTCCTTCTTTTGGACATTTCTCTTAGTCCTTTCTGTATCCCTCCACCATGCCTCTCCACCCTCTTTCCCACTCTCTTTCCCCTGTGATGAATGAGTCTGTCTGCTGGGTGCAGTTCATATTTACTGAGCAGGGGAGCGCACACTGTCAGTCTCTCTCGCCCTCCACATCTCTATCCCTCCACTAAAGAGACAGAGAGAGCAAGAGGTTACAGTGGGATGAAAGAAGGAGGGAGGCCATGGTCAAGAGATCCACTCCAGGAGTCACCACGATAACAGCTGGCTTGGTGGAGAACATGTTAGTCTTGACCAACATGGTTTCTCAGTGCAAACATTAGATGTGGTTGAGGAAAGAGCAAAATCTTCCTCAACCTGTCAATGTGGTGATACTAATAGGGAATAAACAGCATCTTTCCATCCCTTCATGTGCAACTCGGCAGACCACTCTCGGCACTCAATGCAACAAAATGTAATGGCGTTTTCTCTCTCCTTCCTTTGTGTGAGCCATGCTTTTAGGCACATTTGGCTTAAGAGTGAGAGAAGTAAGAGCCGCTACCAGCTGCAGCTTACCAAAGGCCCACAAAATACCCGGTTTCATCTACGCCCACACACACCAGTGTGTTGCGGGGAGTCAAACGGTGTGTTTTGACCCGTGTGTTGACCCCTTCATGAATAAGAGTAGTGGATGTGGGCCTGCCGAAGCCCAAAGGGACAGGCCAAGAGCCGCTGCAAAGCCCTGCAGAGCCACCATCTCTTCCCACACACTGACCTCCGAGGCCAGCCAACACCAAAACCACCGTAGCGTGACGACACCAGTGACACCCAGCGCCAACGCACACAATGTGTTCCTCTGCTAAATTGACAAAATATAGACAGTAAATACAGGGAAAATTGGATAGCTCAAATTACATCACAAAAAGAAAATCCCCTCAACTGGACTTTTATAAGATTCAATATGGGGTAATTCAATTCTCAGACTGCAACCTAAAACACTACAGACTGTCTGTCAAAGGGGGCAGATTGAAAATGTTTTTGCCATTTGGTTCTGCGACAGTGAAGACTGAATAAATGTAAGGTTTTATGTTTCGATTTGTGGATGATTCGCAGTAGACTCTCAGTCATTGTAGTGCATTTATATCTGCGCTGATTAAACATTGTCACTTTAAACATTCATATCATGTAGCTGTATGTCAGAATCTAAGGAGGAGAGTGAAAGAGTATCAGGGAAAATAGGAGCAGCAGAGGAAAAGACTAGAACGCTGAAAGAAGGGAAGGAAAGCATCATGCCATAATCATCTGAATATTAGGGAAAATTGGACACAGGAAAGGTGAAAATTGGATATGGGAAATTTCTGAGGAGCAGAGAAAAGCCTGAATGCATCAAATGTGAAAACAATGACCAATATCAAAACGGATGGAAACAAATGTAGGCCCCTCTGGATAAATCACTGCTGTAAAATATCCTTTAGGAGGTTCTAAAAGCCATCGTCTGCAGACAAATGACAGGGTCAGAGGTCAGAGCACTATCAGCTGGAACAACACTGTTTATGATGGAGGAGGAGGTATGACATGATACTTTACAAAGGGACAAAAAAAAACAACCATTTTCTATATGCAATGCTGACCACAGGCTCATTTCATATCATAGTTCTAACAAATTGCCCGAACTTCTGAGTGAGAGACATTTCCTGAGCTCTCATATTCCCCGAAGCATCCTTTCCACAGCTATCCATTTCCCCCTGGTGCCTCAAGAGAGGAACTACTGCTGTTTCACTGCGGCCTTTCAGGGAGAATTCACCGGCCAACTCATCTGCTTTACAGCTGATGTAGGCCTCAAACTGTGATGTATCCGGCTATCACACGCCAGACGATGAGATACACGCATACTGCACGGAAAGGGTAAACAGTAACACCTTTATTTGTCAGGAGGCATTTTCTGCTGCCCTGTGTTTGTGTGCTGCAGCGTCTCCCCCCCCCCCCCCCCCCCCCCTCATTCCCGGATCATATTTGTCCATCTGGCTGCCACGCCGATGGAACATTCCAAAAACGGCTGCTGTGCAATCTATCTCAATTTTCCAAATCTATTAACTTTCTTTGTGTGGCCTGCCTCTCCTCGAGACCGATCTTTAAAAACCGTGGTTGTTCAACAATTATGATAACTGCAACAGGGGGAATTAGAGAATCCAACCATTCATCTCTCTGCCCCTCCTCCACACAGACATGACGCGGCTAAATGAAAAATGGACACGCTTTAAGAAGTATTGATTCTAGCTTTAAACAAAGGTACAGTCAATATTATTTACTCCTAAATATATCTTTGTTATCTGCTCTGAAGTTGTAGTTACTGCTCTGTCCTCGTAATTGCGGACATAAAAATAATAGACCAATTCCCACTGAATTGACCGAGACAGGTTTGGTTGTGGCCCTTGTCCTAGTGATGCATATCCTGGGTGTAAATAAATGTGTGACCATGTTTTCCTCTGATGACTGCACTACTAGAAGCAGATATATATCCGGATCCAAAGAGGAAATAAAATGCAAAATGACAATGCATTTCAAAGGTAATCTAAAACACAAAAAATGCATTCATTTTCTTTCTATTATTGTTTTTTATTTTTATTGCATTTTATAAGAATAGTGTTTTCCCCCTCAGAGTATTGCCATCTATCTAGTTTTAGATTTGGTTTTTTTTTTTGTTTTTTTAAAGGTGTTTCTTTTGAGAAGCCTCCTAGGGTTTCTTTTCTCATGTGGAAAATCATACAAGTTTGTTTTGTTTTTTATAACAGTAACAGTATTTAGTATTTTTTGTGCATGACCAAACTTCTTACTGGAAAAACAGGCCTTTGATTTTCTTATGCTAGTCTGTTGTTCATCTTTTTGCAGACACACTCAAAAACATTGAGTACATAAAATATAATTTTCAGAATACAATTTTCCAAAGCTAAAAAGTAAAGGACCACGTAAACTAAAACGTGCTTTTATTTCACGTCAGTAGCCCAGTGTATACAAAACCTTTTCATCAAATCTTACAGTAGAGTTTTTCATATATCAAAACAGGATTCTTAGTATTTGTAGTGTATCATGTTGTGTAAGCAGTAAGCTCCAGAAAAAAGGTATCTAGATATAATATTTATATATTGCCCAGCCCTAATTGGATCACACTGTGCGTATCAAGCAACGCTTTGCAGATGAACTTCTCTTATGCTTGATGGGGGTCTCCAGATTGCATGAAGCTCACCTCGCACTGGTCACATTTGTACAGCCTCTTATCAGTGGATCTGGTGGTTGGACAAGTGGTCCAGGCATTTGAATGTCTTGTCGCACACCTTGCAGCAATAAGTAGTCATGCATGTACCTTCAGTACCTGCTAGCTGGCCACCCTAAGTCCCCCTAATCTTTTGCTGGATCCTCTGGTTATATGTATTCTTGCTGATGAAGCTCTTACCACATGCAGTACAACTAAAGCCTTGCCAAGATTGCCAAAACCAAGATGTTTTTCTGAACTTAATTAGTGTTGGTAACTAAACATAACCAAGTAGTTCTTGTGGCTAAACCTAACCAATCTGGGATTATATCACAACGTTAACGACGTGTTTAAAACTGGTTCAGATATAAGGTCGTATTTCAAGACACCGCTAGGGGCGCTAATTTAGAAAACGCTGCCGTGGGATGTATAAGGGGTAGTAATAAACGACCGATATAGTCACATGGTTTGGAGGACTTGTTGAGACAGTTAAGTACTAGAGTACTTTGAGGACTGATGACTAGAGGGCACATTTTAGTTCTTTTAGTTCTTTATTTTAATAAAACATAAGAAAAAAACTACACAATATAAAAAAATGCACAGGTGGGATGAAGACAAAAACATGAAGGCTTGTCAAAAGAACTTAATTAAAAAGACAGAATATGGCTGTATATGCTTGTCAACAATTTACAAACAGACAAATATTTTTAAAATTTCTAAAAGAAAGAAAACAATACAATTTTCAGCAAGAAATACTAGAGATAAAAAAACATGAAGAAATAAATAAAAACAAGGATTGCAATAACTTATATTTGCACAGGTTGTATACACTGTATCATTCCTCATTTACATAGTACTGTACTCGGTCAAGATAAGTTGTTTAAGATCTTTTATACACTGTATCATTCCTCATTTACATAGTACTGTACTCTGTCACGATAAGTTGTTTAAGATCTTTTATACACTGTATCATTCCTCATTTACATAGTACTGTACTCTGTCAAGATAAGTTGTTTAAGATCTTTTTTTGTTTTTAAATCAGAAATGAGGAGTGACTGCGATGTGAAGCAGAAAAACAGTTTCATATAACTGGACCTCTGTACCTAATTGAAAACTGGCCTACTGAACACTTGTCTAACTATACTATAGTGCCAATCCCAGTGATCATACTTGACATGCTGTTGCAGGAAGACTCAGTGAATAAGATTGTGCAATATTATTATTATAATATTATTATTATTAGTGTGGCATACTGCATATTCTTACTATTTCATATTATTATGCATATTTATATGCCTATCAGGACTAACGTCAGTGCACTTGTATGTGCCAATGAAAGCATGTTGAAGTGTTATCTACAATATATAACAGCAATACTTGTAAACTTGTTCTGGTGTAAAATAGCTATTTACAAAAGAAAGCAAAGTTAATATTCCATTTGCGAAAACTGGGCAAAGTTGCTTACCTGTTTTTTTTTTATCCAGTTGTAACATTTAAAAAACCTTGGGCTGGTAAAGTGATCATGATGAGGCGCTTAAACCCTAATAATTCAGTAATTCAGTTCTGATTTTTAATACGGTGCAACAATGGGAGCAGTAGGAGTTTTCTCCTCATGCATGCAGATTTTGCACTGCAAAAGCAACATGGGAAGAATTCTTGTTTTCTGGGTCAATAACAGGCATTCAATCCAGGTCCACAACCCATGCTGTGACTTCTATCCCTTGCAACCATACAAGTATGTCTTCTTAGATATCATATCACCAGAAAATAAATCAAATCACCCAACTGTCACCACACGTCATGTCAAATCTCCACTGTAAAAACAACTTTGCACTGATCACTTTTAAGGACATCATAACCCAACATCTCTGTCTAGCAAACATATTTACATGAGGTCTTGTGTAACTGTGCTTTCCTTTAGGATTTTCTTTTTTTAAACAAAGACGAACACCCATATATAATAAAACATTTTTTAACAACAATCGCATCCTCAAAACAAATCTGTACTGGTCCAAGGAATACATTTATATTCTAATGAGTAAGAAAATAAGCTTAACAACCTCTTCAATTAAGCATCTAGGTGCAGTGTAGAGGATTAGTAAAAAATGAGATGTGAGCTGGCTTACTTGTGTTGCTTTCCACTGCCTCTGCTGGTGGGGTCTCCTCATAGTGTCCAGTTAAGCATGGCTCAGTCCCTCCCTTAACAAACGCCTCCAGGCCTTCAAATTCCCAATTCCCAAACTTTGTTACATGGCAGATTTCATGTGTCTCAGGGTCTGCTGGCTCCTCTTTGACTTGTTTACAATTGCTCATACTCTCCTGTTCATTTTTCAACTCTTCTCTGCTTTGTGCAGGGCAGCATTTAAAGTGTCCTTGTCTTCTTTTTGCAGACCTGATCATGTTGTTAATAATGGACAATTAATTTTGTTTTTCAGGGGACATTCCTCCATAGTAATGCTTTGGTTTTAGGGGCGTCCTCGTCTCTTTCTGATAATTGACTTGTAGGAGAGTCAATTATAGTTTGTACAGTTTGGTTTGTGGGTCGACCAGATGACTTGGGAAAACAGATTATTCTGCTGGCCAAAGACAGTTGTTTCTCATCCCCTGGAATGGTTTCAGTCTTTTTAGGGCGACCTGGTCCCTATTCGAATGAGCGGATCTTTATCTTACCTAGCTTAGGAGTTCTGTCCTCTGTGTGCAGCTGTTTGAGGATGCTCATCGTACCTGCTGCACTCCTCTTCAGTGTAGAGGAAATCTATAGACCTAGAAATAGAGAAAGCACAGGCAAATGAAAGCTTATCAAAGCACTTGCTACTATGAAAATAGGAACATAACGTAATTTGTGATTCTTAATTTTACATTCATTTTCTAGCTGAAGTTACAACATTTGATTTAGTGAATTTATTTGGCAATGGGTTTGACTACATATTTTCTGTCATTGGTAAATATTTACATTGCTGAAAATGTTTGACTAACGTTTTGTACAAACACACCAAGGATGTTATCAGCACTTGAAACCATTTAAAAAAAAAAAAAAATCGTTTGGGAATAAAAATCACAGTCTCTTAAACTGTATTGCTGTGATTAAATGTCTATTTTCTCCCTGGTGTATCTTTTTTTTTTATGCCTAAATAGCACTATAGGTCTTTGCATCTTTTAGCGTGATGAAGAGTTACTATTGTAACTATATCAGACAATATGCCAAATCATGCATGCAGTTATGAAGGCCATTCTGGTGAATTGTGGAAAAGTGCGAATTAAATGTTAAATTACTATGTTATCCAAATGTGTCGCATCCCCTCAATTAATTTTAAATACATAAGGTTATTGATTATATGACACCTGCAGAGGCCAATTCACTGTAAACGTGTGATGCACGTCCACATACTAGGAAATAGAAAGAGAGAACCGTAGACTTGTTTGTAATGTATGTATAGCGGAATGTATAGATATGTCTCATGTTCATTTGTAAGAGCAGTCATGTGTTATGATTGAAAACAATGTAAGTAATATCTAGCCTAATAAAATGTAGAGGGGGGTAAATTGTTTTGACAAGATTTGAATTAGACGTGTAAGAGGTAAAGTACTGCACATTTGACATACTGACTTCCCTAAGCCATAAAACAAACTGTGTACAGTCTATTAAAACGTGAAACCAACCACTTGTCAACTGTACAATTTGCCGAAGGATATATATCTATATATATGAGAAGACTAAACTTACTTACGCACCATGTTATTGGCCTTCCTTCGGGTGCTTCATGCAGTGCTTTCGGCGTGCCTTCACTTTTAAATTGAATTTAAAACTTGGCCCCAGAAGAGAGCACCATATTCAGCTTGTCAATACGGTATGACAGCGCTACTTAAGCTAGTTTTGTTGTTAACTAAGTTAGCTAGTGTTGGCACTGCATCAGCCTTTCAGCCCAAGTAACTTAATTTCAGTTCCAAACAGTTGCTATGGTCCAGTGGCATGTGCCTGTGAAGTTATATGGTGGACTGTGTTGACTGACTTCGTGGCTACACAAGAAATTCACCTACATGAATGCGCGACTGAGCGTATGTCAAAGTTTCACGTGCTTGCTCTGCCCGCTTAAAAAAAGGTTAGGCAGGTTTTGACATCCGCCTGCCCCTCGAGGGCGGAGCTTATATGTTAAACACAATGCTACGAAAGGATGATCCGCCCCGCCGGAATACACCGTGCATTGCATCAACGCTCAGTTGACTACAGGTACAAACAAACAAACATTTTTATAAGATTTAGATTTTTTTTTTTTCTTCCCGCAATTGTCATGCTTCCAGCCATTAAAGACACAATTAATCATATGACGAGTGTTTCATGAAGCAGATGTTTACAAAATAAATCCTCAAATAGCTCTTTTTCTCCATTCCAAAGTTTAACTCTTCACTGTTTCCAAGCTAAATATATCAACCCTGCTCTTCAAAGCTGCCCCAGGTCTGTCTTTAACCCTCTTAAAAAATCCGTAATCTTAAGAATCAATTGTTTTTTTTCTACAAGCCATTTCTCCAGTTTTCAGTTTCTGGTGAAATATGGCCATCCTCATTGTGGGCATTTCACACTTGTGCACAAATGCTTCAAATAATCTGGCCTCTACCAGTGACATAACACACAGACACAGTATCATCACACACAGAGTTTATGCATTCATCAAATAATAATTTATTAATTTCTTCTTTTTTTTTTTTTTTTACAAATAATACAGCATTGATCTGTGGAAAAAGAAACAATCCATTATCTGTATGTCTCAAAGAGCACTGCCTCTATCCTAAAGCCTACATTATAGAGACCTACTCTGCACAAAAATGATACAAGGCCTGGGATAGTGCTTTAAAAAAAAAAAAATGTTCCATGCAATAACAAACATGACTCACGTCATGTGTTCAATTCACTTTTCATAATAAGTTAAAACAGTCATCTGAGTCAAGAGGGTTACAGAAAGTTCATATAAATATTTGTATACAGATGAGTTCTGATTTTACCCCTTCACTGAAAAACCTAGCAGAACACGCTATGCAGCTCCCATAGTTACCACTTCAAATCAGCATGGCTATTTACAGTCCTCTCATTAAAAAGCTCAGCGACATTTAGCCACATGCCCAGAGAGATGGTGAGAGCGGGCAAACCGGCGGAGGCAGTTGGGGCAGGAATATGGCTTCTCCCCCGTGTGAGTTAACATGTGAGTTTTCAAATGGCCTGACAAGCGAAAGCTTTTTCCACATTCTTGACACGTGTAGGGACGCAGGTTAGTGTGACTCCTCCTGTGCTTGCCAAGGTCACCAGAGGAAGTGTAACGATTGTGGCAGTCTGGGCATTCAAAGGGCTTTTCCCCAGAGTGTATCCTCTTATGCTTCACCAGGTCGCCGGACTGAGTGAAACTCTTGTCGCATTCAGTGCATTTGTAGGGTCTCTCACCAGTGTGGGTGCGTTGGTGGTTTCGCAGATGTGCAAGACGAATGAACCTATTGCCGCAGACTGTGCAGTGGTAAGGCCTTTCTCCAGTGTGGGTCCGCAGATGTATTTTCAAAGCCCCGAGATCTCCGATCTTCAGGCCACAGTCCCCACACTGGTGAGCTTTTTCATTGGTGTGGAGTTTGGTGTGAACCCTCAGGTTTCTCTTTGTGTTAAAGTTCTTCCCGCACACATTGCAGTGGAAGGGTTTCTCACTGGAGTGCGTCCTCACGTGGAGATCCAGACTTGACTTGAAGCCAAACTCCTTTCCACATTCAGAGCAAGAATATTCCTTCTTGCCGGAGTGTGTGGTTAAGTGGCACTTGAGGTGGTGGGACCTTAAAAAGGCCTTCCCGCACACCTGACATTTGTACGTCTTCTCCCCTGTGTGTATTTTCATGTGTTGCCGCCAACCGCTGCGCTCCACGAATCTCCTGCCACAATCCTTGCAGACAAACGGTCGGTCACCTGTGTGGGTGCGCATGTGATCCTCCAGGCTTTGAGGTGTGCCCATCTTCTTGCCACATTCTGGACACTGCACACCAATGTCCAGACAGATTGGCTTATCCTCAGATTCGGTGTTATGCGGTTCATGACACAAATGAGGCCCTTGACCCCAGGTAGCTTTGAAACTCTTCCCACAGTCAGCGCAGCTGAGATGCCCTCCTCTGGTAACTACAGACATGGTGTGCCAGCGCTGACAGTGATTCTTCAGATTCTTCAGGTACTGGAAGCTGCGTGCACAGGTTGGACAGGGGTAAAGCCTGCGGGGAGGAGCAGAAGGGTGGGCTTCACGTACATGGACCCTAAGGTGTACTTTAGATTTAAATGTGCTGCTGCAGACAGTGCAGGTGTGTTTAGGGACGAGGTTAAGTGTGCGGCTTGAGAGGCAATTTTTCAGCTTGGCAAGATACTGTTTCTGATGGACCCATTTGACATGTTTCTCCAAGAAGTCCAAGTCAGTAAATGAGACAGTGCAGTGAGGACATGGATAGACATCAGGCGATGACTCTAAGTAGGAGAGGAAGACACACACACACACACACACACACACACACACACACACACACACACACACACACACACACATTAAAAAAAGGGATGATGATTTTACACTTGCCTGTTTTACAGACAATCTGAAATATACTGGTTTAAAGTTTAAAAAAAAAAGAAAGCAGGGATATTGCAGGAAATACTCTTATGCTGAAGATATCCAAACTATTTCCACCATATTGTATGAGACACTGAGATCAGATGCCCGTATGTAAGAAGGTAAATACAAATGCAGGTGCAAAACAGAAAATGAAAAAAACACTAGATATGCTTTTTAAAGCTGAAAATTGGCTATATCTAAAACCTCGCCATTGTATTAATGCAACCAAATAAGAACACTTACTAAAAACAAAAAGCAAATCATATTGTATTGTATTGTGGTATTGTATATTATTCACAAACTACTTGCTCCTACCTGTGCCGACCTCTTCTCCATTTTCTTCCTGGATGTTGCCCGATGCCTCCTGCTCACTGTCTCTCTCTTCTTTAATCCAACTGTCTCTCTCTTCTTTAACCCACAACTCGGACTCCTCCTTGACAGCAGCTTCAGTAAAAGCATGTTCTGGCTGAGGGTCAGAGTCACACTCGTCCTTTATGGGTCCCTGTTGATGGTGAACAGCTGACCTGGATGCCACGGTCTCAGACTTCGTGTCTAAACAACTTGAGGAGTCTACATTGTGCTCCTCACTAATCTCCTGTGAATGTGGTTCCTCCTTGATTTGGATGTTAAGACCACCTCTATTAGTGTACGCTTCCTCTGCTTCACCCTGCTGCTCTAATTCAGATTCAGTTTTAACTCTGACCACATCGTGTTGTTTCCCTCCTCTCTTTGCTTTGCTTAGCAAAGACTTCTTGGCAGATTTCATCTTCATGTTGACACCATAAGGATTTCGTCTCTTTAGTGTGCTGCGGACCAGAGGAGCACATTGTCGAGGTAAATATATTGAAAGGCAAAGGCAGCGACATACAAGTCAATGCAAGCAATACAATAAAAAAACATCTAGCGTCAGCATCATAGCTAAGCTACACCAACGGCAACGTTAGCCTAGCAGCAGCGCTAGCACTGAGGATTATTTACTGCCGTTTTCTTGTGGCTATGCAGCGGTCAGTCACATTCAGCTTTTGTCTGCTATAAAGAAAAGACTTACCGTTGAAAATGACGCAATTCAGCCAAAGCTCCTTTTAAATATTTAAGCTAACGTGTACTAACTGGCTACATCGGTCTGTGGTGTACACAGGAAGAGTACCACACACTTCCTCGTTCTGGCCAGATCAGTGATGTCCAGGTTACATCCGACAATGTAATTAAAGTGACAGCCACAAAATAACAAATAATCAATTGACTAACACGTTACTTTTATTTTATTAGGAATAGCTGAATTGAGAACTTTAAAAATACATATGTTTGAAAAGTATTTGGAAGTAAATCTTGAGAAGCTAAACCTCTTACTTCAAAATACATAGGCTAATTCATGTAACTGTTAGGGCAAACTCCACATACACACCTCTGACTTCTTTAAACATAGTTACCAATAAGACATCCAAACATCACATACAAATCCACGGAGCCTTAATTTATTTTTTAATTTACCTTTTTATATATTTTTTTAATCATAATCATTTTTTGTCATGTTTATCCGTTTTTAAAAACAATTCAATTCCCCTAATCATTGTTCAAGTTGGGCTGTCTGATTAATACTGACGTGCATTGGTTTTGTTCATAAAGATTAAAAAACAAAAGAAACAATAAACTGCCACAATCCATTACAAATGCCCTTCAAAGAAATACATCTTTGTATTTTACGATCTGTTTAGTAGCAAACTGTAAGATTCAATTGATACTCTTAGAGTTCAATAAGAAACTGGTGCACTAGGGAGAAGCAGCATCGAAGGTTTGGACAAATACAGGCCTACAGTCCTTGAGTTCTGCTCTAGGTGATACCGATTAATGACTAATTAAGTTGTAGGCTTTTTTTCTTCTTCTTCAAATAACCTAGAGTAGATCTAGGTTAGTCTCAATAAAAAAAGAAATGCACAACTGTGACCCAATTATCTAACGTTAAATTATTTGTAATTAAATCATTTTTTGTCAAAAATGAAATATTGAAGTTATGGCAGCATACTTTATATTAACATCATTGTTTTCTAGGTCTCATGTCCTAATTTTCTAGTCTGGCTATCATCAGACCAAGCTCAATCTTTTAAAATTGAGCTGTAGGGTGAAATCAAATCGCCAGCAGATCGGGCTGGGTTTACCCGGTCTACTAATTTTCCTTTTTTAATCAATAAATAGTAGTAATAGTACTAATTGCATGTTTTTTTCCTTCTGTACAAAACACACTCACAATCATGTTCATCAGACTTTATTTCAGCCGACTCCGGACCGAGAATCTTGACGCAATCTTCTGTACAACACTGTTCCCTTCTTCAAAAACAAAAACCATAACACAACAAAAGTTATGTACAAAAATATGTTAAAAAAGAACACACAAAGATACAAGACAAAAAAACAATAGTAATGCTTACTTGTGGAGGGCTGTTATAAATAGTGATAGCATTTATTTGAGCTTTAATTTGCTTAACTATGCTGCCATTATTCAGTTCATTTAGTTCATTCGATAAGAAGCCAGTAGCATCATTCTGAGTTCATCCATGACACTGTGTGCCATCTGAGGCTGGATGACATCCCCTGTGTTTCACGTGAATAAATGGGGCTCATTGCCTCCATGCAGTGCAAAAAAGGAAAACAGAGAGAAAACAAAGAATAATAACATCAACACCAACCAGTGAACAAGTAATTCAGTCTCACTGAAAATAAAGATGGTGTCAAGTGTTCTCAAAATATCTCACCAGGAGAACTCTTTCCTATCACTGTAATTTCAATAGATTAACATTTTCCAACCATACTGTATTTTTTTCTTCTTTTCGCATCCATTTTTTTTAATATATATATATATATATATATATATATCAAATTGTAGCTATGATTTGCTAATACAATCACCTAAGCAGACAAGTTGCCTGAAAAAAGCAGTCCAGCAAAACTAGCCAAACACCAACATACATTTCATCAAATTAAAATCATTCAACAAAATGTAATGAAATGTTTTAAATGGACACATCATTTCTTCATTTTTTATGGACGAGTTCTGTTAAATTATTAAATTATCATAGCGTCAGGAACTGAAGACTAATATTGAAAACATTATCCTTTTTTTTTTACAAAAACAACTCATGAAACAAAAAGGAGAATATGTTATTAAGTGTAAGCCAGTCGACTCACACACAAGGCAAGAAGTGAAGGCCGATAAGCAGAAAAACAAACAAAAGTGTAACAGAGCAGGTGAATGAATATGCAAAGACAAACTCAGGAGTCTGTTTAACATAAACCTGTAGCTTAGTAGCCTGCCATATACTGAGTTACAATTATAAATCACTCATATTGACTGTGACATAAAAAAACCATCTCACAAGCAACTTTGACTTTTTTACCTGCGTTGAACGGACAATCAAAATCTTGCACATTATGCTGAACCAATTTAAGTTTTTGTTCTCAATGGCAATTTTGATTGTCACTTTTTGGGGTATAAAGCACATGTTGGTTCCAAAGAGAGCGGCTGTATTTTTTAAAACCTCTGTTGGTCAGTGAGAAGAATTTTGGCAAAAGTCCAGCTTCAGTCTTCGCATGAGACTGACTGTCGAGTGTGCTCATACCTCTTTAGTGATCACAGACAGGATGCAACATTGTTTTGTTGATACGTATAGCAGTTGTAGTGCATTCTAGACACAGCTCGCTTGGTCACGTGAAGCACTGAATTACAGTACAGCAAAACATAATACAATAAACAACTAAATAATTAATTATACAGTGTATGTACAACTCTGTTCAAAATGCTCATGTTAACTGACTGTGTCGTGACTCTTTATTTTGGACTTTGTTTTTGTCTTGCAGCTTTCAGAAAATTAATTCATCAAATATCAAGCACTTCACAGATTTATCCCATCGCTTTTATCCCTGTCCTCTTTAAATTCTATTGTTTCTTCCCTACATAGCCATAGTGGTCAGGTGTTGATGCCCTAGCAGCCCCTTGCGCCCTGCTCCCGCCCCTGGGTGCCCCCCTCCATTGCCATGGCCACAGTATTCTTGCAGGTTCTGACGCAAAGTAACCAGTGCAGAGCCCAGACAGGCCCGATTTGGAGCTAAGACACCCCCAGGCAGCTGGAAGAGGACAGTGGCCACTCCAGCCATGCCGTCATCTGTGGGCTCTAGGGTGATGGGTCCTACCTTAAAGGTGGAATAAGAAAAGCCCATGAGCTGAGAGAGGAAGGGGTCAGAGCGGCAAAAGTGCTGGTAGCCGCTGTATGTTGATGGGTGGTGATGGTGTGAAGCCGGGGTGCCAGATGTGGTACTGGCATAGTGGTGGGTGTTCAAGTAGTGCAGCGGCAAGTGCTGGCTACCGTTGCCCCCTCCACCCAGGGTGAGGTGATGGTGGGCTGTGGGTCCAGAGCCTGGGTCATGTTTGTAGGAGACAGCTCCTGCCCTGCCCCTCTGGCCCACCACCACTCCTCCTAACTTGCTTGTGCGGGCATGAGCAAGCGATACAGTGCTGCCCCCCACCCCTCCACCAGCTGAAGGCAGGTAAATGAGCTGAGGCTCTTCCGGCTCAAGGTATATGGTGAGTTTAGCAAAGGGCCTTGACGCCATCTTGGTCATCTCCTGGATGTGGCGACGCTGCTCCCGACGGAAGTCCAGAAACTGCTTAACCTTCCATAGGAGGACGCAGACCGACAGGAAGAGGAAAAAGCAGGAGAAGAAAACTGAGAAGAAGACAAAAAGATCGATGTGGGCTTGGTCCTGTCGCAGAAACAGCAGGCCCTGGGACTCTCCCTGTCTCTCTGCAGTTCCCACACCTCTCAGAGCGATGTAGAAGCGGCTGGATTTCAGAGAGTGCACCTCATGGGGGAAGGTGATGACCACACGATCTCGAACACCTCGGACAATCAGCACTGTCTGTGGTTTCCACACAGTGATGTAGGTGATGAGTCCTTCAGCCCGCGCCTCCGTAATTTCTCTCTCTGCCCCTGAGGGTTTTGCTTGCAGCTGCAGGGGGTTGTTAGAGAGCACGGGACCCCCGAGACTGGATGAGGCATTGGCAAGCACCTTTATAGGGGACGGAGGTGAATCCTTATCTATACCTATCGTTGTCCCCCGAGTTACTGCTTCTTCCTCGATCTTGATGGTGTGAATCCCTGTGTTTCGGTCTACATCCACAATGAAGATGTCATGAGAGTTGGACACATACACTTCCACCTCACCAAAGGTAACATCAATGGTGACCCGAATGTCCACATTGGTGAACTTTGGCTGCGCGGAGAAAAACACAGTGCGGCCCTTGGGCAGGTTGCGAATGGTGGGATCATGGAAGCAGTTGGTCTGGGATGTGGGGTCAAAGCAGCACTCTGTGTCAACGTTGAACTGACGATAGCACTGACGCCCATTTACCGGTGTGCCATTGAAGGAGTCTTTGCACTTGGCACACTGAATAGCAGAGCACAACAAATACAACTTGAGCAAAACCCAGCAATGGATAGGACAGGGTCACAAATGTTTGTCGCAATTCAAAATTTTGCTTTTATCAATGCAGAGAAAGAAAATCAAACATTATATTGTGACCAAGGCCACCTTCTGTGTGGAGAATATGTTATATATAATTTTGCAAAGTGAAACCCTTCTTCCATAATTGAAGTGCACGTGCATACCTGTTGCCTGTAGCAGTCTTTCCGGTCACTCTGAGGGCTGCTGAGACAGGAGGAGGTCTCTGTGTTGTTTTGGCAAGGGCAACCTGTACCATCGTGTTCATTACATGTGTCTGCATGGCCATTGCACTGACACCTGAAATGAAAAGGAGAAAATACACTAAAAAGGAGAAATACAAATACTAAAGAGGAGAAGAGAGAGCTTATTGAGCTAATAAGTCTGTTGCTTCTAAGGATGCACCGAATCCAGGATTCGGCCAAATATTGGACTTTTTGATGGGGTTCGGTTTCTGCCGAATCGTAGAATTTTTTTTCAACCAAACCGAACCCTACGCTTGCACTATGCTGGTCGACGTAATGACGCCGCCGTTGATTACGGGAAGGTGTTTACATAGGTGGACCGTTCAATGCAGTCGGCTGTGAGAAAGTGAAAATGGAACTCGTGAGCAGAAAAAGTGCTGTTTGGCAGTATTTTCAGTCAAAAGAAGGCGATTCAAGTCGAGCTACATGTTCAATTTGCAATTCCGATTTGTCTCGTGGTGGCAAGGACCCTAAACAATACACAACATCTCCGCTGTTAAAACATTTGCATATGAAACATCCAAAATAATACGAGTTGTGCATGAAGGAATCTACAGACAGCAGCCAAAATGAAGCAACTTCAGATACGGCAAAGGAAGGACAGTCACAGATAAAAACTTGTGTTAACCAGACAGTGCCTCTCCCGGGCTGTCAGCCGTTCTCTCGGCAAATTAGTCTCCCTACAGTGGGAGCGGATCGATGGATCGGCCGGCTGCTGCTTGTTAGCTAACGTTAGCTTTCTAATTTCACCTACCCAACATGCCTTAATCATACACTGCTTAGCGAAAATTTGCCAAACAAAATAGTGGGAAAAAAAGTGTGTGAATTCAACATTAAGTTGTTACATTTAACTATTTTATAAGCTGTGGACATTGTTTACTTCATTAATGTGTTTACTGCGTTAATGGACTGAGGATGGGAGTAGGATTCGGTATTCGGATTCGGTATTCGGATTCAGCAGAATCTTAACCAGTGGATTCGGTATTTGGCCGAACCCCAAAAATCTGGATTCGGTGCATCCCTAGTTGTTCTATAAGCATTTATACTGATTGTCTTTTTTCCAACGTTTGCACATCTTATTTATCTAACTTATAGGCATAGGAAGATTTCCATCTCATGACTAGCATTTTTTAATGTAAAAAAATTCCCTCTGATGGCATGGTTAGTTTAAAAAAGCATCAGTATTTAGTTGTACAACATGCAGTAAGCACTGTATATTGATGCATATTATATCTGAAAGGCCTGTTATTGTGTCAACCCAAAATAATGGTAATTGTGGACACTGCCAAAAAAATTCAGTATAAAGCCCTTTTTAAAACATTTAAAAGCTTGGCATATAACATATAAATATTTTGTAATGTTTGTCACGTCATGGGAATCCATTGACTGCTGAGCAGCAAACATTACTCACTTTT